>JBAIZL010000005.1:210206592-210256592 GCA_036971475.1 Prosapia bicincta
TGTTGTGATGACGTCACAATGTTTGATCATCATTGTATTTTGATATAAACAAGTTGAAAAAAAACATAAAATAATCTTAAAAAATTTAATTCTTAAAAAGGCATATTAAGAAATTACCACATTGCAAGAAACAATAATACACAATTGTTACATTTAACACCAAAATATGAACTAAAAATAAAAATTAGAGCTAATATTTGGAAAACTTAACAAAGGAAATCGCCAAAAATATAAATTTACACTGCTTTTTATTCAATATATTTATTTGAGGAATGTATTTAATAATGATCAATATTTATTGTAGTTGATTACAAAATAACGCAGGTAACTAAAAACATTAGACGTTTACGGAACACAATTTTTTTCAACAAATTCATTGGAATCTGTTTATAAAATTATCAGACGCGGTTAAAATGTTTTCATTTCAAAATTTTCATTAAAATCACAACTTATTATTATCGTTGGCTTCTTGAACATAAAAGCTGAACAATATTTTATATTATAACAAAATATGTTTTGATAATTTTTTAATTTAACTGATATCACTGATATTGACCTGAAAACTAGTTGGGGTAAAAAATTACCCTGCGAAAGCTCTGGTCTAACGGGTATTAGCGCTAGTCTTCTAAGGTTAAAGAATTTGATATAGTTATTCCAAATACACTACTTCAAATGAACTATAGGCAGTAATACACTATGGAAATAGAGGAAGGAACTGTGACGTCAAATGAGCTAGAATGACATGATAATAATATAAGAAATAAATCATTCTCGAAAAAACAAACTCCTGATTTGAAAATTCACTATCATAAAATTTGATATAAGGTGTAATAAAATGACAAAACATTGCCGTCATTTATATACAAAAGTTTATTAAAAATATGGCATAATATATCAACAATTTTCACTTTTTACGTATTATGTAGGATATATTACTTGATATAGGTTGGTACACACAATGGTCCTTATTTTATTACAAATTTTTTTTACATCTACTTATTTTTATATTTACATTTTAAATGAGTAGAACCATTTCTAAACTGGCCTTCTCCATTTTAAGAAATTATCAAGATAGACTAAAACTTGATACAGTAAAAGTTGTCTTATACGGCATTCTATTAACGGGAACATTTTCGAAATAAATCAAAGCAACAAAATAAATCCCTTCTTTGTTTTTACAAGATTTGCCTCATCAGAAATATATTACAAAAAGGTTATCGATTTGTAGTACATCTTGAGGTTTTTGTATATTACACTTTATTACCTTCCCCCCCCCCCCAAAAAAAAACACTACTTACTGATATTTTCAGCAGACGCATTTCACACTAGGTCAGCGCATTATTCAATGCTGAGTCACGGACAAGACTATACAGGGTACACAGTGGTTTTTTTGCCAAGTTAATAGGCCTACCAAAAGTCTAAATATCAATTAACCAACCTAATCAAAATAGTTCAAGAAAAAGAAAACATTTAATTGAGTAGTCCTGGGGCAGTTTTTAAAATGCTGTTAACGTTTGTTGAAGGTTAGAAATGCTACTCAGCTCATGAAATTTTGCAGCTCCATATGCTTCATTCAAAATTTGTTGAAAAACCATCATTGCGAATCAGGCCTCCGTGATTTTTGAAACATTTATTAATACATTAAACCATTAATCTTTGTATAGTTTAGTGGTTAATTTATTTTATCGTTGTATGACGGAAAAGACTTTTTTAGCAATTAATTTCCTTTCTTTCTTTAATTTTTTTCTTATAAATTTTCTGTGCGCGATCCTGTGCTTTTATTAATACGTACGGACAGAAACTGAATACAACAAATTAGGGTAGATAAGGTTTCAACAATACAGTGCTTACTGTATAATATACAGCTGTATTATATAACCGGCAACACGCTGACCCAAATGGTGTCGGAATTTAGAGCTTTCCGACATAAAAGCTTTTTAAGGACATATTATATTTATATGGATATTAAAGCATTCTTAGGCTTTCCTTCAAAGCTCACTTCTAACAGTAGGCTTATATAAGGAACTTAGTTTTGGTTTAGTTTTCGGAACCGGGTGTTTGAATATCCTGCATAGGATATTATATTTTTATTGATATTTTTGCCTTATAATTAGAGTGTTAGTATTTGTTTAAAGTAAAAACACTTAGGACAATCAACACCTACTGGCAGTCCAATGTATACGTGAAAGATATTGGCAGAAAAAGCCTACTAATGCTGTTTTTCTCAGTTAGAAATAAAAACATTGAGGCGATGTAAAAACCTTTTATATACATTCTCTAAGTAATTATCTTAATTATTTCCAAGTGTGAAACATGCACACAATAGAAAATTGCTAACACAAAATATTTTTGTACAGTTTTAGTTTGCAGATAATCTACGAACTCTTGTCTCTCAAGTCTACGACTCAGACACTTTTTGTTTTCAAAAAATAGGATACAAAATAGCAAACAAAACTAATAACAAGTTACAATACAAAATACAACACGACACCAACAACAAATTTAAACTACAAGCACCTGGCGTATACAAAATAAACTGTGAAAAATGTAACAAATTTTACATTGGACAAACAGGTCGCTGTTTTATTCAAAGAATCGAGGAACACAAACATAACACCAACTCAACATTTTACAATCACATAAAAGAAACACATTGGACAAACAGACAGATCTTTCTCCGAATGATATGAAGAACACAAAAGCGCACTGCACATTACTATTGAATCCTCCTTCGCAAATCACCTCATGGACACTAAACACACAAGTATGGAAAATAACATGAGCATCCTCCACACATGCAACAAAGGCCATAAATTAAACACACTAGAACAGTATGAAATATATAGACATAGCAACATACATAAAAATGACATATTAAATGAACAAACACGGCAAAGATCACACATACTCTTCGATTACATCACTTCTAACTTTCAAAATATCGGTGCTGCATCATTTCTAGCGGCAAAAATACGAGGCTGAAGAAGTCGTAAGACGAAAACGTTTCCTCCAAGTTTAAGTTAACAATTTAACAACTTGAGTTAACAAAAAGTCTGGTCGCAAGTAATAGCAAAAGTGTAATAAGTAATTTACAACCAGCTCGTCATGAACAGCAACAAGATTTCGAAACTTATAACAAATATTCAATAGTAACATTTTAACTAATTAATAAACAATAAATGAAGTAACATACCCTATATGTTAACTGCTGTAATACAACACCTATAACGTTATATAAGATGTATGAAATCTTATGTTATAGCTTAAATTAAGCTAAGATAATTCCAAATTGTAATTTAAAACTTAAACTTTTAAATTAGTAAAAGCAATGATAAGTATGATAAATATTCATTTATTTAGCATTTGTTACGAATTCTAAACAGAAAATTATCACGTATGTGAGAATGATTTAATTGCAGACAATGTCAGAATAAAATAGAAATTAATAAGACACAGAAGGTATATATTTTCATTTACGTCGTATAGCACGATCCAGGCGGAATAAAGTGTAACTAAAAGAAGCAGGTAACTGCAAACAAATATTACAGGTTGCGCTGTAATCAGTTATTTAAAATTAATTCAATATTTTCAATTAATCTCATATAAAAAAGTCTTTTATTAACAAATTTATAGTGGAAAATATTTCTAAAAATAAATATTTTAGTAACATGTTCAAATTAAATGAAGTTTTTTGGTAATTTCTATGAAATATTAGGTACCAAAACTAACCTCTCATTGATTATGTAGAATGACTTTCGGTACAGTTGGATACGGGTTGATGGTTAATACATAATCAATTTATTTTTAATTCTCAAAGTGTATCAAAGGGAATTGAAATTTTGGAAATGCTTTGCTAAATAGCAAAGCGTAATTATTTAAAAGAATGAGAGATGGGTAAAGTAGTTCTTTCCCCTTCATTGAACTATTACAATGAACTAGTTCAAAAAGAACTATATATACTATATAGTTCATTTTGAGGGATCGTACCGTACTAATAATATTGAATATTAAGAGATTGTTCCAGTAATTTTAGTATTAATTTCCCTTGCCTACGTGTACGATTTTTGCGAAAAACATTATACCGGCCGACGCAGAAAGTCATCAGTGATAAGAAAAAAAAATTATTACAACTCTCGCTCACGCCCCAACAAATTAATAGTTTTGGAAAATTGCGATTCCCCCATACATGGTGCTAATATTGCTGGTAAAAATGTCACATTGCCCACCCCTCAATACAATGCATATAAAACGAATAAAAAACATGTCTTGAAGATATATTGACAATTATTGTTTGGTATTGCCACGGATGGTTAATTTATTATACCTATGAAGTATCCAATCAGGATAGATTTAGCTACAATTTTATACATTTAACCAAATGTACACGTGATCCTAGCTAGAATAGAGATCACCGGCAAAACGTATTACTCCGCGGAAGAAGACGTCTAATTGGTAATGTGTATAAAATTACAACTAAATCTATCCTAACTGGAGACTAGCCGCACCTACGAGGGATTTGGCGTCCCTCGCGGTACCCTAGCCTAAAACTACACCACTCACAAAGCATACCCACATGCACATACACTAACATCTTCACTTAGGGAATTTGACTGGTCAGAACCGTTGCGCGTTGGGAGTGCTGAAAATTCCAGAGCTTGACAATCTCTGGTCTGGGACGCTGATGTGAGCTTGCTCTGCCGAAGACGTAAACGCGATTTCTGGTCTACCAGCCGCTTCGGTCCTTGGTCAGGGAGTGTCCGCGGTGCACAGTATTACGAGTTCTCGACTGATGCCCATCCAGTCGAGCTAAGGAGAATACTATAGGGTCCAGAGTTATGGAGATTGGAAATGATCCAAGGGTGTACCCGTTCCTATAGTCTCGCCCGTAACGCCAGCCACGATGGTTGGCTAAAAGCATTCTATGGATCCTAAAACTAAGTCAAATTGTTTGAGTTTAAAGAGGATTCACCTGATGAGCCTAAAGTTGATGATTTGAGAAAGAAGTTGATGGTGGCAACGTCACAAGCATTGCCATCGCCCAAATATTTGATAATTTCTAGTGCCGAAGATGAAAAGGATTTGTCTAGAGTTTCTCCGTTTCTTATAAATAAGGCTATTACTGCCTGTGCTGGAAGTCCTGTCTCATCTATCAAAAAATTAAGAAATGGGACACTGCTTGTTGCTACTAGTAGTGAAAAACAGACCCGTTCTCTTTTAAAAACGACTTCTTTCTTCGACCAAGTCAAGGTGTCTGTGGCTCCCCATAGATCGTTGAATTTCTCTAAGGGGGTCTTACATGTAGGGACTTGATCCACGTCCCAATAAATGATATCAAGGCCGAACTCTCGTCTCAGTCTGTTACGGATGTTGCTGTTATTATGAAATCTGAAAAAGGCGAGAAAATTGCAACAGCCTCTTTCATACTTACTTTTGGGAAACCAGAGATTCCTGAATATATTAATGCAGGTTATCAAAGGCTGTCAGTGAGGCCTTACGTAGCTAATCCTCGGCGATGCTTCAAGGGTCAGAGTTTTGGGCACATTAGTTCTGCGTGTTCTAAACAGGGTGTATGCGGCAAGTATAGAATGGAAGGTCATGATGAAAAAGATTGCGGTAACTTCCCGAAGTGCGCTAACTGTGGGGGCGATCATCCGGCGCGATCTTACAACTGTCCTCACTTTAAGGAGGAGAATGTAATCCTTGGCATTATGTCTAACCAGAGGATATCATTTGCTGAAGCTAAGAAGATCTTTAAAGCTTCCCAACCAAATGCTGTCAATAAAACTTATGCTGCTTCCGCGAGCGCTACGAAGTCGTCCTGTGCCAACTGCGCAGACCTGACCGGAAAAATTGAAGCCCTTACTGAGAAGGTTGCACGCCATCTGTCTTTAGTGACAAATATACCTTCAGTAAGTGTTGTACAACCAGCAACCAGTAATCTGCTAGTACGTAGCAAATCAGCCGATACAGGCATTCCTGCACAGGTATCTCTCGACAAAGGAAAGACTCTTAGAGGAACAATTAATAAGTCTGAAAGCGTTAAGTCCGTAACATTAGAGGGTAGGAAGAATAAATTAAATTTTGATATTCTAAAAAAGAATGCACCAATTAAAGTTGGTGAAAAAAAGCAAAGACCAAAGGAGGGCCCATTCCATCTCACCTCCTGAGCAAACAAATTCTTCGAGTTCCACCACTGCAATAGCGGTGATGGAATCCGATATTACATTGCCTGAAGCGTCTCCTGACGTTCCAGGTAAATTAACATTTAATGCCAACAATGAGAGCCAGGTCAATCCTTTTCACTAAATAACAATGTCCACACCTAAACCATCCGTGATTCAGTGGAACATTAACGGTGTTAAAAGTCACATTGAGGATCTCAAATTAATTGTAAGGGATGTGTCCCCTATGTACATTTGTATTCAGGAGACACATCTCCATGAATCGCACCATTTCCATCAAAGGGAGTATTCAGTTTACAGATCGGACTTCGTTGCAGAAAATCGAGCTAGAGGTGGCGTAGCTATTCTAGCCCGTAACTGTGTCGACGCCGTTCCTGTGAGCTTAATAACTCCCTTACAAGCAGTGGCAATTCAAACAGCTGTTCCGTACAAACTCACTCTGTTGTGTCTACCTTCCACCAGTGACAACCTGCAACAGAGAGATCTTGTAGACCTTATAAATCAGTTACCGACTCCGTTTTTATTAGTGGGCGATTTCAATGGCAATTCCGAAAACCTCATCCAAACCACGACGACCACCTGTTCCGTGGTGGAATTATGAGTGCACTGTGATCCTTCGTCAACGGAGAAAAGCTCTGAACCAGTTCAAGAGACATCAAACGAGTGAAAACCTGGAAAAATATAAAATCTTCCGTGGGAAAGCACGGAGAATATTTAGGCAAAGTAAACGAGAATCATGGTCGCAGTACATTGGCACAATTACAAGAACTACAGCTCCATCCACAGTATGGAAGAAATTACGATCAGTCTGTGGCATTTCCGTTCTGATGCCATTAATTTCATTAAGGCATTCGGATGGTGTTTTGACCACGGACTGTTAGGAAATTGCCAATGTGCTAGCGTTGTCGTTCTCAAAACATTCTTCATCTTCTGCATACAAGGACGCTTCCCAGGTGTATAAACGTAAACAAGAAGCCTTACCTTTCACCGTTGGATTGTCTGGAGATTCTTGTTTGAATATCCATTTCTCTATCGACGAACTAGAGTCAGCTCTCTCGTCAACGAAGGATTCAGCTCCAGGCCCGGATGATATTGTATACTCCATGATTAAAAATCTACCACCGTCGGCAAAACTAGTTCTCCTTAGGATATACAACCGTATATTCGAGGAGCACGGTTTTTCCGATGCATGGTTAGAAGCGACAATAATTCCTCTTCTAAAACAAGGAAAGGACAAAACTAACCCCAGTAGTTACAGGCCCATCTCTCTGACCGGATGCTTATGCAAACTACTGGAGAAGATGGTCAACCGTCGTCTTGTCTGGTATCTAGAAACGAACTTCTTTCTAACGTTCAGAGTGGTTCCAGACAAGGACGTTCATCAGTTGACCAATTGGTTTTGTTGGAGTCAGCTTTACAGAATGCCTTCATCTTACGACAAACACTGGTAGCTGTTTTCTTTGACCTTGAGAAGGCATATGACATGACATGGAGAAGAGGAATTTTGAACGTATTGAAATCATGGAGTATACAAGGTAACATTCTTGCTTTTATACAAAAATATTTGAACAACAGGACTTTTCGTGTACGTCTGGGAGGCATATATTCTGATCGTTGCGAACTAGAGAATGGTGTACCACAGGGTGGCGTTTTGAGTGTGACGCTGTTTCTGTTGCCATTAACAGCGTCACTTCAAACGTACAGTCACCGGTCCACTGTTCCCTGTTCCATGTAGACGATTTTTGTATATATGTGGCTGCTAGAAGTATGGCAACAGCGGAAAGATCCTTACAATTAGCCATTAATAAATTGCATGAATGGACCAAATCTACGGGCTTCAAGTTTTTGGCTTCGAAGACCCAGTGTATAGCATTTAGTCGTCGCAGGCAACACCAGGAACCTATTCTTTATCTTGATGGTACGCGGCTTCAGACCGCGGATAATGTCAGAATTTTGGGTCTGTTATTAGATAAAAGACTTTCGTGGAATCCGCATGTGCGTGATTTAAGGACCCGATGCAGCAAGATATTGGATATGTTGAGAGTTCTAAGTCGTACAAATTGGGGAGCAGACAGAACCTGTATGCTCCGTTTCTATCGCGCATAGATTACGGCTGTATAGCCTATTCATCTGCTCGACCTACGGTTCTGAAACTTCTGGATTTAATAGATCACGCAGGCCTTAGACTTTCTACTGGTGCTTTTAGATCAAGTCCAATCTCCAGCCTTCTAGTTGAAGCTGGAGAACCATCTCTCTCAATGCGACGTCTAATGCTACAAATTTCATATTACACTGGTCTTCGAAGTAAACCTAAACATCCGGCATTCAAAGCAGTTTTTGATAACTACCTCGAGGATCGTTACAATGAGCGTCAACGTTCAACTGCTCCCTTCGGAATAAGAACGCTGCACACTTTTAGCAATCTAAATTTAGAAAATCCACCTATATTCGAACGAACATCATCTACATCCCTCCATGGACAATACGAATGCCAAAATGTGACTTCTCATTGTCCATGTACCTAAAACACAATACTCCTGACGTTATTTATCGTCAGGAGTTTTTGCAGATTCAACAAACTCACCAACATACTGTGACTATATTCACAGACGGTTCAAAACTGGACAATGGGATGGGTTGTGCATTTTATATGGAAGGACAAACCTTCACTTATGGATTGCCCACAGCCTGTAGAATCTAAATTTAAGATTGGGTGAAGAATTTAAAACAAATTGTTCTTTGATGTCATAGCATTCAAATATTGTAAAAATTTAAATTTAAGAAATCAAAGAAAATTTATTTTAAAATTCTGGGGACTCTATAACATAAAGTATGAGGCTTTAGAAAAATTTCAGTTGGTTGCTAAAATAATTTTCTGTAGGATTAAGCCAGGAAAGACACAAATAGTGCCGACAAAGCAGGTACCATCCATTATCCTTTTCCAGGAAAGCTATAAGATGCGTGCGGCAACAATAGACAATAGAGCGGGTCCAAAGTGGTTAAGACACGGAAATCCAGTGGCCGATATAGCCATGGGAAAATTAACCGTGTACCGTTAGATTAGACGAACTGTGGGAATTTACAAACAACATTAGTAGTGGGAGAGATGAGGGATTTTTAATAAAAACTAAATGAACGGGAGTTTCAGGAGGGAGTTTGAGGAAAGTCTCAGAGGAAGACAGGTTGGTGGGGACAAGGATGGGCGTGTTGTAAAAAGAATAAATTGTTAAATTAAGTAAAGAGTTTTTTATAAGTAAAATTTAAAAGTGCGACGTAAAAGGTTTTTTTTTAATATAAAAGTAAGTTTTTTTTGTGTGTCAAGTGTAAGTGCAGAAGATAACTAAAGGCCAAGATTCCAGGGACTCTTCAGAACAATAAGTATTATTTGAATATAAGTGTAGCCAACAGACATCTAAATTTTAGTAAAGTTCAGAACAATTTTAATTTCATCAAAATTTATAAAAATTATTCTAGTTTCACCATTTCTAATTTAAAAGCAAAGATCCCGTAATAGCGACCCGAGAGCAAGAATAAAATTTTAATACTGTTTTTTTGTTATGTTATTTTATTAGAAATCTAAAGCCTCAGAAGTCCACCTTATATCATTGTAATATTAGTTAAGATATCAATCCTGTCACTGCAAAATATTAATATAAATTTGGAATAATGTGTAGAGTTAATTGAAGAGAATAAATGCAAGTGATGTTTCAAAATTGATAAGATTATTAATTCTTTATAAACCTGAAGGTGTGACATTAAATAGGTAAGATAAATAAATAACATTAAAATATAAATTTAATTATAACAAAACTTAAGTTGTAATTTGACGCCCAACTAGTTGGCAAAGTTAAATAGAAATGGTGAATATAAATAAATAAAGTAAATCATAAACTAATAAACAAACTTATTAATCGGTTGGCTTAAGTAAAAGGAAATTAAGAAAATCTGTTCCATTTAAGGAAATTTAATGAAAAACTGTGAACATTATTAAGACTATAGGGAACATTATTAGGGAAGAGACTTTAAATCATAAATAAATAAGTAGGTGTATGAATAGAATTGTAAAGGAGCGAGTTGGTAACTTTATTCCAAGACGAAGTAGGAGAATTTTAGAAAGGTTAAATAAAATGGGGGATGATAATAGCCAAATTGAACAATTAGGGCAGCCAATGAACACGGAAGACTTAGAGCAGGAAATAGAGGATGTAGGGACAAATGCGCCAGTAGAAGAACCAAATTTGGGTGTGGGCACAGAGACAAATGTAGGGACTAGCATTAACACCGGGGTAGATATGTTACAGCTAATGCAATTCATAAATACAAAGTTCGAAGAGCAAAATAAAAAATTTGATGAAACTAACGGCAAAATAGATGATATAAATAAAAGTAATTTAGTGTTTAAAAAAGAAACGAAAGAAATTAAGTATAGAATTGTTAGGGATAGGGAAGAATGGAAGAGTGAAAGCTTAGAATTAAACAATAAAATCAATACAACCGAAGAAAATTTAAAAGAGACGATTGAAAAAGGGATCCAAGAATCTGAACACAAAACACAAACTAAATTAGCAAACATGGAAATAAAATGCTCGGACCCACATCAGAAACAAACGGGAGATTTAAACACACTAAAAAATGACATTGAACAACGTATTACCGACAACCCTAAGTTAAAACAGCTAGACGAACACCTTAAACAAATTAGAAAGCAGATTAGGTAGAAAATCGAAGGGGAAACGCAATTGTACGTCCAGTAGAAACTAACATAATTTTCACCGGCGAAGAGCGTGCTCCGATAGTTTTTCTTCAAGACATAACTAACCTTTTTGAAAAATTTTATAAGGGCAATGATTTAGACTGGATAACTACGCATCTAAAAGGGCAGGCTTTAACTTGGTGGATGCTTTATTCGGGAAGTTTTAAGGAATTTACGGACTTTGTAGAAGCATTTAAAGAAATATTTTGGAGATAAATAAATCAAGGAAGAGCTAGAGACCAGTTAGAGTTTGGTAAATATGATTATAGGTGACACGTCAATATGATGTACGTGGAACAAAATTTGTTGTATTTCCAAGATATATCACCAAAGATACCAGAGGAATTAATAATTAGGAAACTAGCACAACATTTTGACCCGAATGTTGCTATAGCTTTAATCACTAGTGGGATAAAAAGTAAAAGTGCGTTCGTCAACTTAATAACAGAATTTCACTTTCAACAGAAGGAACACTTTCGATATACAGGACACAATAGACCCGGCCAATTTATCCAAAGGAACGAACAGAGATATGCAGATAGCCGTTTTGCAAGGGGGCCTAGCAAACCAGTTGTAAATATAAACAACGGATCACATCCGTCAGGTTCACAATGAAACAGGTGTTCTGACCCAATACTGACATTCCCTAGAGCTGAACAATACACTTTAGCCTTTACTGAATTAAGGGAAATTTTATGTGATAAAGGAAAGATTGAGGAACAAAAGATAGATTTAATAAATTGCCCAGAATTAGAAATTAAAATAGGAAACCTTAGGGTAAATGCACTGATCGATACGGGGTGCCAGTTTAATGCATTATCAGAAGACTTTTATAATAAAACTAGGGAAACAGTTAAAGATTCATCTATTGTGGGAATGTCAAATGTTAAGGTAATTGGGGCGTTGGGTCAGAAATCTAAAGCTATTAAACGTCAAATCGTGACACAATTAGAATTAGGGAGTACTAAATTAGAAACTCACTTCATAGTAGTCCCTAATTTAATTAAAACATGCATCTTGGGCATAGACTTTTTAATTAAAAATGAATCAATTGTAAATTTTATTGAAAGGACTATCAAGTTAAGTATAATGAGGGGAAATAAAGAAGATAAGGGAATTGAAATATTGAAGTTTAATAATAATAATGGAGTTAAATTTAGTTGTCACGTGTTAAGTGAATGCCCTGAAGAACAGTTAAACAAATTTAAGAATAGTGTAATTCAGTTAGATAACATCAGTGAACAGCAACAGAACGATTTAATTAAATTAATATACAAATATCAGGAAATATTTAGTGAAAGCCCGGGACTCATCCTCACTTATAAGCACAAATTCACAGTAACAGACCATACACCGTATAAGGAAAGTAGTTGGCCTATAGCGCTTAAACATAAGGAGGCCGTAGACGCAGAATAATGTGATTGAACGAGCTCAGAGTCCATATATTAATCCCATAGTACCGGTATTCAAACGTGATGGTTCAGTTCGGCTATGTTTAGACGCAAGAATGATTAACAAAAGGACACTGCCGGATTATGAGGGTAATTTCCCAATCCAAGACTTATTAGCAAGATGTGGAGGTTATAAAGTTATGTCCAGCATAGATTTAACCAGTAGCTTTTGGCAGATACCGTTAGCGGAGGCGTGCCGTGACTTTACAGCGTTTTTGCATAATGGGTTGTGCTATCGATTTACTACTGTTCCGTTTGGATTATCTACGAGTTTAGCTAGCTTAACCCGAGGTTTAGACTCAGTCCTCACGGAGGAAGCAAAATGATTTTTAATAATCTATGTAGATGACTGCTTATGTTTGTCGAGGGATTTTGAGGAGCACCTACAACAGTTGGAAATACTTTTTAAAATATTTAAATGGGTTAACTTAAAAATTAACTTGGACAAATCACAATTCTGCCGGCGGGAGATAGAATACTTAGGACACACCTTGAGTGTAGACGGAGTGCAACCTAGCAGTGCAAAAGTGGAAGCCATAAATCAATTTCCGAGGCCAAGGAATGCCAGTTGAAGGTGTTCTTAGGGCTTATAAACTTTTATAACAGATTTTTAAAGGATAATGCTACTATTACCGCTCCATTACAGGAATTGTTAAGGAAGGGGAAGAAGTTTAAATGGGGAGATAAACAAGAGCGTGGATTTGCATCAGTAAAACAACAATTTTTAGATAAGGTTATGTTAACGCCTCCTATACCCAATCGCAAATATTATTTACAATGTGACGCCAGTAACTATGCTTTGGGAGGACAACTATTTCAATACGATGATAATGGACACGTCGGAGTAATTGCATATACCAGCAGGACATTTAAAGGGGGTGAAATAAATTATTCAACGACAGAAAAGGAGCTCCTAAGTATTGTTCATAGTCTAAAGAAATTTGGACGTTTTGTTTTAGGAAATCCTTTGACCATAATAACTGACCACCGTGCATTGACGTATTTAAATCGGTGTAAGTTGTTGAACGCACGAATGACTAGATCGCTATTACTCATTCAGGAATACAATTTAAACATCATCCACTGTAATGGTAAGGACAACATTGTCGCGGATATACTCAGTAGAAACCCAGTAGAAGACACTTTTACGCGTGACCAACATGACCCATTTATACAAATTGCTGTTATACAACGGAAATTCAATGAGGACTTATTAAACAGGTTAAGGGAAATATACACAATACAACAGGAAGAATATAAAACAAATTTTATAATAGACTAATTAGGGAACTCGAACAGCAAACTACACAGATTCTATAAATTATGGGAAGAACGATTGTATTGCCTATACAGACAACGGATAATTTAAATTATACATACCAGAGAGCTTCAGAAATAAATTAATATGGGAAATACATAATTACTTTGGGCACATAGGAATTAACAAAGTCTATGAGACCTTTAAGGAAGATTTTGCAACAGATAATTTAATTAAAAATGTAAAACAGTTAGTGAGAACCTGTGAAGTCTGCCAGAAGTGCAAACATGACATTAAATTAAGAAGTGGTGAAATGACTTGCATAATACCGGAGAACAAAGGCGAGTTAGTGTCGATAGATTACTACGGGCCCTTGCCAAGAGCTAGGAGTGGGGCAAAATTTATTCTGGTGGTCATTGATGTGTTCACCAAATATATTCAACTGTATAAAGTAAATAGACCGACCACAAGCAACACTTTAAGAAGACTAAGGGAATATTTCCCTAAATATGGACAACCTAGAGCAATTATAACGGACATCGGGACCCAGTTTACTTCCAAACAGTGGGAAAGGGAATTAGCAAACTTGAATATTAAGACTATACACACCTCGAAATCGCGCCGAGAGGACAATGAGACAGCTGAGTCAGCTATTCAGGAACTTACTTAAGGATAACCATCGAGCATGGGAAAAGAAATTAGAGGAAATTGAGATAATTATCAATGAGACACACCAAGACACTATAAAAACTACACCGTATGAAGTCCAGTTTGCCAGAAAACCCCATAGGATTTGGGAAAATGTAATCAGGTTACCTCCAGGGAATCACACCAATTTAACCAGCGAAGCAGAAATACATTTTTGAATTAAGAACAAAAGAGAAAAATGTGCAGACAGATTTAACCAGAAGCATCAACCTACAATTTATACCGACGGAGATTTAGTGCTCGTTAAAGCTCTGAATGTATCGAATTTGGCAGAGGGGAAATACAGCAAATTCTTTGAAATTTATGAAGGGTCCTACGAAATAAAAAAATGTCTTGGTAATAGTAGTTACCAACTTACTTCCATAATTAATGGTAAACTTAAGGGTAAATTTAACTGTAGAATGTTAAAAAGGTTTCACAAACCCATATTAAATAATTAAATAATTGCATAAAGAACTTTGGATAGTCATGCATAAATAATTAATTATTAGGATCATAGGATGAACAATGGCATTGTAAACTTTCACAATTAATTTTAAAGAAAGATTATTAATTTGTATGATGTAACTTTGTATAATGTAATATTTGATAAGTGAAATGAGTTTAGGATATAAGAAGTAATTAATTATAGTAGGCATAAAATGTATTAGAAATTTAAGATTGGGTGAAGAATTTAAAACAAATTGTTCTTTGATGTCATAGCATTCAAATATTGTAAGAATTTAAATTTAAGAAATCAAAGAAAATTTATTATAAAATTCTGGGGACTCTATAACATAAAGTAAGAGGCTTTAGAAAAATTTCAGTTAGTTGCTAAAATAATTTTCTGAAGGATTAGCCAGGAAAGACACAAATAGTGCCGACAAAGCAGGTACCATCCATTATCCTTTTCCAGGAAAGCTATAAGCAGCGTGCGGCAACAATAGACAATAGAGCGGGTCCAAAGTGGTTAAGACACGGAAATCCAGTGGCCGATATAGCCATGGGAAAATTAACCGTGTACCGTTAGATTAGACGAACTGTGGGAATTTACAAACAACATTAGTAGTGGGAGAGATGAGGGATTTTTAATAAAAACTAAATGAACGGGAGTTTCAGGAGGGAGTTTGAGGAGAGTCTCAGAGGAGGACAGGTTGGTGGGGACAAGGATGGGCGTGTTGTAAAAAGAATAAATTGTTAAATTAAGTAAAGAGTTTTTTATAAGTAAAATTTAAAAGTGCGACGTAAAAGGTTTTTTTTTAAATATAAAAGTAAGTTTTTTTTGTGTGTCAAGTGTAAGTGCAGAAGATAACTAAAGGCCAAGATTCCAGGGACTCTTCAGAACAATAAGTATTATTTGAATATAAGTGTAGCCAACAGACATCTAAATTTTAGTAAAGTTCAGAACAATTTTAATTTCATCAAAATTTATAAAAATTATTCTAGTTTCACCATTTCTAATTTAAAAGCAAAGTTCCCGTAATAGCGACCCGAGAGCAAGAATAAAATTTTAATACTGTTTTTTTGTTATGTTATTTTATTAGAAATCTAAAGCCTCAGAAGTCCACCTTATATCATTGTAATATTAGTTAAGATATCAATCCTGTCACTGCAAAATATTAATATAAATTTGGAATAATGTGTAGAGTTAATTGAAGAGAATAAATGCAAGTGATGTTTCAAAATTGATAAGATTATTAATTCTTTATAAACCTGAAGGTGTGACATTAAATAGGTAAGATAAATAAATAACATTAAAATATAAATTTAATTATAACAAAACTTAAGTTGTAATTTGACGCCCAACTAGTTGGCAAAGTTAAATAGAAATGGTGAATATAAATAAATAAAGTAAATCATAAACTAATAAACAAACTTATTAATCGGTTGGCTTAAGTAAAAGGAAATTAAGAAAATCTGTTCCAATTAAGGAAATTTAATAAAAAACTGTGAACATTATTAAGACTATAGGGAACATTATTAGGGAAGTGACTTTAAATCATAAATAAATAAGTAGGTGTATGAATAGAATTGTAAAGGAGCGAGTTGGTAACTTTATTCCAAGACGAAGTAGGAGAATTTTAGAAAGGTTAAATAAAATGGGGGATGATAATAGCCAAATTGAACAATTAGGGCAGCCAATGAACACGGAAGACTTAGAGCAGGAAATAGAGGATGTAGGGACAAATGCGCCAGTAGAAGAACCAAATTTGGGTGTGGGCACAGAGACAAATGTAGGGACTAGCATTAACACCGGGGTAGATATGTTACAGCTAATGCAATTCATAAATACAAGGTTCGAAGAGCAAAATAAAAAATTTGATGAAACTAACGGCAAAGTAGATGATATAAATAAAAGTAATTTAGAGTTTATAAAAGAATGTGGAGGCTATTTCGTGTGTGTTTTTATTGTGGTAGGTGAGGGACATTCAAAAAACTCCATTACCAAATATCCTACAAAACAACAAACACGCTAAGAAAACATATACAACCTTTTCAAAAAGAAACTGACATATACAAACTCTCAGGTATTTACAAATTAACTTGCAACGATTGTCCCAACTATTACATCGGTCAAACCGGCAGGTCATTCTATATACGCTTCGATAAACACATTACCCAAACAAAACAAACAAACCCTAAATCCAGCTACGCAAAACACCTAAATAACACCCAACCACATATACCAACATACACACTAATTTAAATATTCTACACACATTAAAACAGAGTAAAAAACTACCAACCTTAGAAAAATATGAAATCTACAAACACTACACAACAGACAGGGAAAATATACTTAATGACCACACACACTTTGAAGCCAATAGTCTTTTCAAATGCATCACACAAGACGCCGACACCTCACCTGATGTCATAGATCCAACCCTGTCATAAATCCAACCCTGTCATACCGTTTGTAAAGAGCCAAAAGCCGCTAGTAGAAGGTTAGCTTCGAAAAAGGAACGATCGTTTTAAAACGCGTCAGCAAGTAAGCAATTACGTATTCACTTAGTTAAGTAGTGTAAAATTAGTTTAATCAGTGAATTCAAGACGATTACATCAAGAAACTTTAATGGATGTTGCTTATTGGATTGCAAGGGGCTGAGCTGATAAATGCGTTGAAAATTGACAAATCGTGGGACAAGCTATTAGGCTTAAAATGCAACTGAAGATGAAGATCCAAAAAATAATGCAGAATGCGTTCTACCTTTTGCTCAATGCATCACTGGATGGGAGAAACCACCTCTAGAAGACGTTGAAGCTTGGTTGTAGGAAGATCTTCATAACAGATGAAGAAATTGTCGATCTCGTAAAAAGTGCTGAAAACAATATTGACTATGGAGAACCTGTTGTTAATCTTCCATAGGTATCCCACGAAGATGCAGCGAAGGCTCGATGCCACTGTTGCAAATGTTGAGTATTAAGGTGAAGCTATGGAAATCGACATAATGATGCTTCACAGGTGGTGAGACCTGCAACAAGAAAACGGCAAACATCGCCGAAACCGATGAAGATAACATTTTTTACTTTTTCATAAAGTATGTACATTCAGAGCTTTTAACATTTACTGTACCAGTCAAAAATTAAGCAAAGTGTTTCTAATCGTGAACATTATCAACTTAATGCATTAAAAATGTGTACAACATAAACCTTCTTTGTTCTACCTGATTTTTTTAACTTTTCCTATTATACTACATTTTTGTTTATCTGACGTCATTGAGTCCTGTGTACAACTGATAAGAGAGACTCTACTGTATATCGATTATTGTAGGAATAAATTACACTGAGTGTTACGTAATATTCTTAGTAAAATTAATGTTATTTGCTTCATTGAGGGTAACTACTCTTATCGACCGGTGTTAGCCTTGTACAAAATTTGGCAAGTGAGTTCGATAGAGACTTCTTTTAGGCAAGACGTCAATCGAGTCACATTTCTTTCGTCACGCTCTGCGTGACGTAGTTTTTATGAGTTCGATGCCAGTCTCTGATGTAACAGCATCTCGTTACATTCGCCGTGACGCAGTTTTATTTCGTTTTTTCTCCTGCCGTGTGGCGAAGACATTATTGGACGAGCCGACAGATTATGTTGTGTAGTTATTAGCACATAATAGTGACTATTTTGATTTATTTATAGACTAATTTCTTTTAGTTAGGTAATGTGTAGTGCGCGAACCGGGTGCATCCAATACTAGACCATCTAGAAGACCATAGTAAACAGGATATTTCAAGGATCAAGTATATGCACTTTTATGTTTAACATTTATTGTGGTGTAAATCTTATATCACCGCATTTCTGTGTTTATCACTACAAGAAATTTAGTATGGCTTTTACCTCAATGGCCCTCTGGAAAATCTAATTAAATCATACAATACGGTAGATATTTTGTTACGCCGTGCCGGAATACGTAACACTGTGTTTACACCAAATCAGCATGAAAGGCAATTTTTAAAACTAAGAGGCTTTAATGGTAAATTTCTTTTCATATTATGTTATCAAGGTTTCAAATATATGAAAAAAACCTTGAGTCATGGAATTCTTTGGATTTAAATTTTTAGGTGCGCTATTTTGAAAAATTGCCACTAATTCTTATATGTATTGATAAGGATGCATATTATTTATGGTTTCTTATCACATGGTTCAGTGAACATCTGTTTGAAATATTTACCTCTTTACAATCAACATTTACTTCGCTCTATCAAAACTGATGTATTTCTTTCAAGTTTCCATATCTCCATTTCCAGTGAGTTAGAAGCCTAGGATAATATTTATTAACCAATTTATTGTTGATTTCTCATAAATCTCATTTGAGGCTGTTAGATAATTTCGACTTGTCATATTATTGCAGATTTAATGTATAGTTCCATCCCTCCAGGATGGTCGTACTCCCTATTTCTTATTTTGTTCAAACCTATCTAGGGTCTTTTACTCGTGTAATATATCTACACAGGTTAAAAATTAATTTTATTTGAAGAATTCATTCGCTATCAAGTTACTTAGAGCTTAGCTAATGAGAACAATTCACAAAGGTGAATATTAAAATAAGTTCCCTTCAAATCTCATTACACACTAGTTTATTAATACGTACAAAATAGTATCGACGACGATGTTGTCTTTCAGTGATTGCCGACAATCCTGAGTAAGGAGTTTTGAGTTCTGTAGGTTAGGATATCTCTATCGTTTGTCTTTTTTAAATGCATTATATTGTTGGTTTTATAGTTGAACGATACGTATCCTATCGTTAACTTACATTGATATGGTTTGATGAAATTTGTTAGTAGAGGCCAATCACTGAAGAAGGTGACTAGTCTGTAAGCATTATTAAACTAGTGTGTTGTGACATATGTGTAGATCTATTTAAATTCATTTCTTATTTAAGGTAAGAGATTTTTTCAACGTGCATTAATTTGTTTTCTGCTTGAAATTTTCTATGATCAGTTTGCTAAATGCTGATTTGCCTGTCAAGTAGGCTATTTATATTTTCAATACACTGAGTTTTGAATAAGTTTTACATAAATACGATAATTACATAAGTACATTATATACTGTATAATCTTTAAAATATTACAGTACAGTATGTATGTATTGTTATGTGTACAGTAGGCCCATTGTGACTACTGTTTTGTACTTACCATCATGTAGTCTATAGTACTCCACTCCCTTTCTGGTTACTAATGTAACGCTATTTTTTATATTACCGCCACACTAGTCTCGATAGTAAATAATTCTAATTGTCGCCACGAGAGACCGACATCTGACCGATAGCAATACAGCTGTGCGGGCAAAGCTTGATTTTTCCGGTATAGTTTTGAATAAAATGAAAGTGAGTCGTCGAGTAGAGTCTGAGAGAGAGTAGTCGAGAGAGGACACGTCTTCCAGGTGACCAAAGGAGTACATCCCGCGGCATGCTATCTTTCCGAGGAATCCAGAGAGTGGTAACTCACAGTCCTAATGACGACTCACAACACGTCTTCCTGGTGACCAAAGGAGTACATCTCGCGGCATGCTATCTTTCCGAGGAAACCAGAGAGTGGTAACTCACAGTCCTAATGACGACTCACAACACGTCTTCCTGGTGACCAAAGGAGTACATCTCGCGGCATGCTATCTTTCCGAGGGAACCAGAGAGTGATAACTCACAGTCCTAATGACGACTCACAACACGTCTTCCTGGTGACCAAAGGAGTACATCTCGCGGCATGCTATCTTTCCGAGGGAACCAGAGAGTGGTAACTCACAGTCCTAATGACGACTCACAACACATCTTCCTGGTGACCAAAGGAGTACATCCCGCGGCATGCTATCTTTCCGAGGAAACCAGAGAGTGGTAACTCAAGTCCTAATGACGACTCACAACACGTCTTCCTGGTGACCAAAGGAGTACATCCGGCGGCATGCTATCTTTCCGAGGAATCCAGAGAGTGGTAACTCACAGTCCTAATGACGACTCACAACACGTCTTCCTGGTGACCAAAGGAGTACATCTCGCGGCATGCTATCTTTCCGAGGAAACCAGAGAGTGGTAACTCACAGTCCTAATGACGACTCACAACACGTCTTCCTGGTGACCAAAGGAGTACACCTCGCGGCATGCTATCTTTCCGAGGGAACCAGAGAGTGGTGACTCACAGTCCTAATAACGAATCACAACACGTCTTCCTGGTGACCAAAGGAGTACATCCCGCGGCATGCTATCTTTCCGAGGAATCCAGAGAGTGGTAACTCACAGTCCTAATGACGACTCACAACACGTCTTCCTGGTGACCAAAGGAGTACATCCCGCGGCATGCTATCTTTCCGAGGAAACCAGAGAGTGGTAACTCACAGCCCTAATGACGACTCACAACACATCTTCCTGGTGACCAAAGGAGTACATCCCGCGGCATGCTATCTTTCCGAGGGAACCAGAGAGTGGTAACTCACAGTCCTAATGACGACTCACAACACGTCTTCCTGGTGACCAAAGGAGTACATCTCGCGGCATGCTATCTTTCCGAGGAAACCAGAGAGTGGTAACTCACAGTCCTAATGACGACTCACAACACGTCTTCCTGGTGACCAAAGGAGTACATCTCGCGGCATGCTATCTTTCCGAGGAAACCAGAGAGTGGTAACTCACAGTCCTAATGACGACTCACAACACGTCTTCCTGGTGACCAAAGGAGTGCATCCCGCGGCATGCTATCTTTCCGAGGAAACCAGAGAGTGGTAACTCACAGTCCTAATGACGACTCACAACACGTCTTCCTGGTGACCAAAGGAGTACATCTCGCGGCATGCTATCTTTCCGAGGAAACCAGAGAGTGGTAACTCACAGTCCTAATGACGACTCACAACACGTCTTCCTGGTGACCAAAGGAGTACATCCCGCGGCATGCTATCTTTCCGAGGAATCCAGAGAGTGGTAACTCACAATCCTAATGACGACTCACAACACGTCTTCCTGGTGACCAAAGGAGTACATCTCGCGGCATGCTATCTTTCCGAGGAATCCAGAGAGTGGTAACTCACAGTCCTAATGACGACTCACAACACGTCTTCCTGGTGACTAAAGGAGTACATCCCGCGGCATGCTATCTTTCCGAGGAAACCAAAGAGTGGTAACTCACAGTCCTAATGACGACTCACAACACGTCTTCCTGGTGACCAAAGGAGTACATCCCGCGGCATGCTATCTTTCCGAGGAAACCAGAGAGTGGTAACTCACAGTCCTAATGACGACTCACAACACGTCTTCCTGGTGACCAAAGGAGTACATCTCGCGGCATGCTATCTTTCCGAGGAAACCAGAGAGTGGTAACTCACAGTCCTAATGACGACTCACAACACGTCTTCCTGGTGACCAAAGAAGTACATCCCGCGGCATGCTATCTTTCCGAGGGAACCAGAGAGTGGTAACTCACAGTCCTAATGACGACTCACAGCACGTCTTCCTGGTGACCAAAGGAGTACATCCCGCGGCATGCTATCTTTCCGAGGAAACCAGAGAGTGGTAACTCACAGTCCTAATGACGACTCACAACACGTCTTCCTGGTGACCAAAGGAGTGCATCCCGCGGCATGCTATCTTTCCGAGGAAACCAGAGAGTGGTAACTCACAGTCCTAATGACGACTCACAACACGTCTTCCTGGTGACCAAAGGAGTACATCCCGCGGCATGCTATCTTTCCGAGGAAACCAGAGAGTGGTAACTCACAGTCCTAATGACGACTCACAACACGTCTTCCTGGTGACCAAAGGAGTACATCTCGCGGCATGCTATCTTTCCGAGGAATCCAGAGAGTGGTAACTCACAGTCCTAATGACGACTCACAACACGTCTTCCTGGTGACCAAAGGAGTACATCTCGCGGCATGCTATCTTTCCGAGGGAACCAGAGAGTGGTAACTCACAGTCCTAATGACGACTCACAACACGTCTTCCTGGTGACCAAAGGAGTACATCTCGCGGCATGCTATCTTTCCGAGGGAACCAGAGAGTGGTAACTCACAGTCCTAATGACGACTCACAACACGTCTTCCTGGTGACCAAAGGAGTACATCCCGCGGCATGCTATCTTTCCGAGGAAACCAGAGAGTGGTAACTCACAGTCCTAATGACGACTCACAACACGTCTTCCTGGTGACCAAAGGAGTACATCCCGCGGCATGCTATCTTTCCGAGGAAACCAGAGAGTGGTAACTCACAGTCCTAATGACGACTCACAACACGTCTTCCTGGTGACCAAAGGAGTACATCTCGCGGCATGCTATCTTTCCGAGGAAACCAGAGAGTGGTAACTCACAGTCCTAATGACGACTCACAACACGTCTTCCTGGTGACCAAAGGAGTACATCCCGCGGCATGCTATCTTTCCGAGGAAACCAGAGAGTGGTAACTCACAGTCCTAATGACGACTCACAACACGGTAACGACTTATTTAATATTCCTCTTATATTTATTAGTAATAAAATTTATTTGAACACACTATCCATGGCCAGTAGAGGATTATTTGTGTCAATTAGTTGTTCTAAACGCTATTTTAAAATAATATTGATTTTTTTCTCGTTTTACCAAATCCTCCGACGGCAGTGCGATTTCACTAACAGACGTTTCTTATTAAACGCGATGGCAATTATTTGACTATGAGAACTTATTTAATAGAACTGTATAAAGAGTATGTATGAATAGTACACTTCACAGTTAAAACGTTAAAAAAATTACTACGTACGAAAAGAAGTTTTAGGTTGAAGTTAAGAACAAAAAAGTTTTAGTCAGAAACATCATCTGACAGTGGAAAAGACTCGGTGTTCGAAAAAAAACGTTCTATTACATTTTGTGATGCTAACGATGTTGATGGGACAGATGAAACTAAAATTGGCTCTTTTTGAATATAGGGAATTGTTTTTATTTTCGTTTCACTAAAGAGTTGCTGAAGAAGCTGCATGGCATCTGTAATCATTCTGGTAACTCGAATTCCACGTTTCATAAGTGGGTCGTAATTCATAATTTTTTCTATCAAACTTTGTGACATCCGGAAAACTTCTCTAATTATTTCCAGTGTCCATGTCAGAGATGGCGGTTTACGATTAATGAATGGTTGAACACCAACTATTCTTATTAATCACTTAAACAATAGTTTATGACTATCCGAACTTTAAATTTAGTAAATTTGTTAAAACTTACTGAGACAGAACGTTTTCGATCGCTATGTGCCGATCTTCATCAGTGTCTTCTGCTTGGAGATGTTGGGTCAAGCGGTGATATCATATTTATATCATATTTTGCCTCTAACCATTATAATTCATCTAATTTCCTTTACTTCTTGTTTGACACTGGATTTAGCCACAGCCTCTTGAATTCACAGTTATTACAGCCTTCTATTAGATTATTTCCCAAACTTGCCTACAAATTGATATAAGCAGAAAAATATACTGTAACTATATATTTCAAATAGTTGAATGATTATGCAATTTAAAAGGAAAACTATGTTTATATAAGCTACGAGTAGTAAGCTATTCCTAAAGGTTAGTTTCCAAACATTATATTATCTAATCACTTTTACATTAGTTTATGACTATCCGAACATTAATTTATTTTTTAAATTTGTAACAACTTACTGAGACAACGTTTTCGATCGCTATTTGACCGTCACCGCTTGACCCAACATCTCCAGGCAGAAGACACTGATATAGATCGCCATATACCGATTGAAAACATTTTGTTTCGGTAAGTTTTCACAAATTTAAAGTTCGGATAGTCATAAACTATTGTTTAAGTGATTAATAAGATTCACCGAACGCAATGGACTAAGCAATTCAAGAACTAAAATAATAATAAAAAAATCTACCTAAAATATAAATACACCAATAACAAAATAGAAAAAATATATACAACAAAGAACACTACACTCCAACATACAAACCAAACAACAAAATAATTATATATCTTAATATCACAAACCACAAAACAAATACAGAAAAACATCAACTATCTGGAATCTACAAAATTATATGTAACAACTGCAACGCATTTTACATAGGAAAAACAACCATATCATTTAAAATAAGATTTGAAGAACATTACAGAGCATTCAAAAATAAAAATACAAAAGCATCAAATGTAGCAGCACATCTAATATCACATAAACATGAAATAACAAATTACAAAAATATCCTAACCGTACTTGAAATATATAATACCAAAATAGAACTAAACTCATTAGAAAAATACCACATCTATAAAAACATACACAACAATTTAATGAACCTAGACAAGATATGCAGACAAAGTACTATTCAATAAAATAATACATGCAGCTCAAGAAGATACGCGTATGATGTTAACAAATACCAACATCACGGACCGAACAATCACACTAGAAAAATTGAGAAAATTAATTCAGTGATTCGACAATGGTAAGTGACCAAAAGGTGCCTCATCACATAAGGTGGAATTATTGCACTTAATGGTGGAAAAAGTTGTTTACAATTAATAATAATAGCTTCATAAAGACAGTGCAATGGAAAAAAATGCACACCGTGAAATATCACGATCACACATATATATATATATCTGCAGCCTAATTTTTTTGGAGACAAAAAATATACACAAATGGTATTTAAAACTGTTCGGCAGATTTCGAAACACATTAGCCCACAAAATCCTCATTAATTATTCAATGAATAAAGACTTTGAGAAACTCTCAACTGTTTTACATTATTCTTTATATTAAATTATTTATTAAATTTGTTGACTCTTTAATGTATTATTTTATTTACCAACTGTTGACTTTTTATAACAGTTTGGTAAACTTATCTAATATATTTTTTCCTTTGTTTCATTTCCATATAATGCATTCTTTACAGGTTTTAAACAGATCAATTATAAATTTTTGTATCAAACTAACAATAGAATTAAAAATGTGCAAAGTACTTGAAATGATCAATATATATTAAATAATATGCTTAAAACTTCAAAATATGAAAAAATAAGGTCATAAATAGCTCAACTATCATAAATAGATCAAAATATGAAGACATTTTTTTAATGATATATACAACATTTTAATGTATACAGGAAGCATTTTATGAGTAATTCTAACTTTGTTATAGATTGTATAGCAAATATTCATTACATCCTAAATTTAAAGATTATTTCAAAACTAAAGAAAGTTTCGGGGGTAAATACCTATAACAATTTACAGATTTACAAACATAAAACAGATGATAAATTATTTGAAAAACAAATAGATTAAATCAAAGAATGCAAAGTAGGTGATGATTTACAGTTATATAGAATCAAACTAGCAATGGTGAAATTGACAACACCGTATTATAGGACAGTTTATACACACACACACACATATATATATATATATATATATATATATATATATATATATATTAATATATTAAATATGGTGATATGTTTTCTTGTAATATAGTTAATAAATTTAAAATATTTCAAAAACAAGAATACTTTTAATGAATATATTGATTCTTAAATATTCTTTTAAGATTAAATATATAAAGTATTCTTGTTTTTGAAATATTTTTAATTTATTAATTATATATATATATATATATATATATATATATATATATATATATATATATATATATATATATATATATAAAGAACTAAGTCAAAATACAAATACAAGAATTATAAAATAATTATAAATAATTATAATTCTTGTATTTGTATTTTGACTTAGTTCTTTATTAATACACAAGAATACATGTTGCGATATATATATATGAAGTTATTATTATTACTTGTAAATAACTTTTTTTCCACCACTAAGTGCAATTAATTTTACCTTGTTGGAACATCCACACCAGAAAAATAGAGAAAAATTAAGCAGTGATTCAACAATGGTCAAAGACCGAAAGGTGCCTCATCACACAAGGTAAAATTATTGCACTTAGTGGTGGAAAAAAATTATTTACAAGTAATAATAATAACTTCATAAAGTCAGTGCAACGGAAAAATAATGGATAACATGAAATATCAGGATATATATATAATTTTAACATTGCAACACTGCTTTCTTGGTTATCACTTACACGTTAATGTACTAAACAAGAATCTTACTTGATATATTTGCAAGTCGATTTTCAAGAACCATTAATTATGTGCTTTCATTTTTAAGCTTATTTTGAGCTGTAATTAATAGTTCACAAATATACCAGGTTTGATTCTTTTTTAAGTCGAAGATATATTTCAGTAATTTGACAATGGTCAAGTGACTGAAAGGAACCTTGCTTTTCAACCTTTACCTTTAAGGTAAAAATTAATTTCACTTAATGGTGGAATAATTGTTTACATCAACATATAATAACTACATGTATGTATATATATATGAAGTTAATATATTACTATTGTAAGTAATTTTATCCACCATTAAGTGCAATAATTTTACCTTGAGTGATGAGGCACCTTTCGGTCACTTGACCATTGTCGAATCACTGATATTTTTCTGGTGTAGATGTTCGGTCCGTGATATTGGTATTTGTTGACGTTACACGCACTTTCTCTTGATCTGTGTGTATGATGTTTTTATATAGTATGTCTTCTGTGTATGATGTTTTTATATAGTATACGTCTTCTGTGTATGTTGTTTGTAGATTCATTAAATTGTTGTGTATGTTTTTATAAATGTGGTATTTTTCTAGTGAGTTTAGTTCTATTGGGTTATTATTTATTTCAAGTATGGTTAGGTTATTTTCGTAATTTGTTATTTCATGTTTACGAAATACACACCAGTATGGTGTGCTGCAACATTTGATACTTTTGAATTTTTGTTTTTGAATGCTCTATAATGTTCTTCAAATCTTGTTTTAAATGTTCTGGTTGTTTTTCCTATGTAAAAAGCGTTACAGTTGTTGCATGTAATTTTGCAACTGTAACGCTTTTTACATAGGAAAAACAACCAGAACATTTAAAATAAGATTTGAAGAACATTATAGAGCATTCAAAAACAAAAATTCAAAAGTATCAAATGTTGCAGCACACCTAATATCACATAAACATGAAATAACAAATTACGAAAATAACCTAACCATACTTGAAATAAATAATAACCCAATAGAACTAAACTCACTAGAAAAATACCACATTTATAAAAACATACACAACAATTTAATGAATCTACAAACAACATACACAGAAGACATACTATATAAAAACATCATACACACAGATCAAGAGAAAGTGCGTGTAACGTCAACAAATACCAATATCACGGACCGAACATCTACACCAGAAAAATATCAGTGATTCGACAATGGTCAAGTGACCGAAAGGTGCCTCATCACTCAAGGTAAAATTATTGCACTTAATGGTGGATAAAATTACTTACAATAGTAATATATTAACTTTATAAAGTCAGTGCAACGGAAAAACAATGGATAACGTAAAATTTATATATATATATATATATATATAAATTACTATTGTAAATACTTTTATCCACCACTAAGTGCAATAATTTTACCTTGTTATGATGAGGCACCTTTCGGTCGTTGAATCACTGATTATTTTTCTGATGTCTTGATACCAGAAAAATAATCTGTGATTCGACAATGGTCAAGTGACCGATAGGCGCCTCATCACTCAAGGTAAAATCATTGCACTTAATGGTGCATAAAATTACTTACAATAGTAATATATTAACTTCATATATATATATATATATATATACATATATATATATATATATATATATATATATATATATATATATATATATATATATATATATATATATATATATACCTGTTGTACTAAAGTTGAATTACAGCCTCTGGAGGCTGAAGAAGTCGTAAGACGAAAACGTATCTTCCAAGTTTAAGTTAACAATTCAACAACCTTTAGTTAACAAAAAGTCTGGTCGCAAGTAATATCAACGTGTAAAAACTATTATATAGATTTTAGTTTGTAAATTCTACATTTTTAAGAATTTTGTCAACATTTAAACCACATGATACAACAAGATGAATCATTGTGATGTCTTGAGATTGCACGATTGTAAAAACAGAGAAAATCTGAGCTATCAAGCACATGTAAAAGGCTCTAAGATTGCAGATCATAACAATATTTATGAAACACAATACCGCTCAGACATGTAACCAACACTCTGCTGGTAATAACACTTTTCTCAGAGCTTATTTTAGGATTGAAAGGTTAATTTTAGTACTATAAATAAAAATAAGACCTCACATTAGTAATAAATCTCTAATTCTTTTAATAATTGTAAAATGTTTATTCTCTTGAAATATGTAGGTTGTTTTAAAAATAAGTTAC
Organism: Prosapia bicincta; assembly: GCA_036971475.1. Taxonomy (NCBI): domain Eukaryota; kingdom Metazoa; phylum Arthropoda; class Insecta; order Hemiptera; family Cercopidae; genus Prosapia; species Prosapia bicincta. The sequence continues at coordinate 210,235,716 of JBAIZL010000005.1, forward strand.
ACTACCTTTTTTAACACAATTTTTTTATTTTTCTATATATTTTGAAAACTACATTAAACCTTATTTTCCTACATAATTTCCTTGTTTTTCAATACATTTTTGGTACCGTGGTAAACGTTTTTACAATCCAGTGTCATACTATTCTGTCGCCATACAGGTTAACCATCATTCAACGTCTTGCTTTAAATAACCCTTGTTTGCTTTATCTGTGGAAACAAGTGGAAGTCACTTAGTACAAGGTCAGGGGAGTAAGGCAAAGGTTTGAAAACATTCCATTGAAACTCCTCAAGCAAGTCTTGAGTCTCACGAGCAGCTGGTGGGTGAGTATTATCGTGAAACAAAAAACTGTTTTTGACAGTTTTTATAGATGCAGATTGTCAGAAGGTCATCTTATTTCCACATTCAGTGGCAGCAGAGAAAGGATTTCATCAAGCATTGGGCGCTGTCCTGTGTCAATGGCCCATCAGATATCTTCAACAACAGTCGTCGGAGTGTAGGAAGTGGAGAGGAGGTTACTACGTTGTCCATCGTGTAATGACGATGAATGACTGGTGCCAACAAGAAACCATTGACTATGACATAATGTCTTCACCATAAACAATACACAACTTGCAATGAATTTCAGTTGCATTTTAATTGTTTGCTGTTAAAACACGAAAAACACTACAGACTTTGTAATCGGCCGCAACGACTTTATAAAATCGTTGTAGCCTGACTGCATCAAGCCTTTCTCAATCGAGGAATTTTACAGTGCTGCCACTACACCTAGACTCAAATTCCCCATGACTCCCTGACATTCCCAGCCTACCACACGGTTTAATTAAAATAGTAAAATTTACTTATGAGACATCCCTTGCTCCATTTTTTCTATAATTTTTAATTATCTGAAAGTAACTTAGTCTAATTTTTGTCTAGAATGTTTTGAGTTAATAGTTTTTTAAAAATTAGAATCTAATGTAAATTTTACTTGAATAGCCAAATTTAAATAATTATTTTTTGTTTTAAAGTGTGTAATCAGTATGACTAATACTGCTTATATGTAACCAAATCTAATTTTAGGAAACTTAACAATAGGTAAATTATTTTAATTTATATTCATGGTATTAAGCAGAATAAAAAGAAACATACTAATACAATATGTAAGTTATTTTATTCATACAACATTTGTAGATTTGGTATTCATATTTCTATTCACGACTGAACTTTGAAGAAAATGGCAGAAGGATGATAATACGCAATAATTTTATTTAAAGGGTTCATCTTTGACTATAAAACATATGATCGACAACACAGAAATACTGACTATAAAAATACGATTAACAAACAAAATGAAAGTCAAAGGCAAGACAAAATAAATATATTTTCTGTTCACTGTTACAACAAAATTTAGAATTATACAATAGAATTGTGTACATATCATAGAATAACACAAAATGACATTTTTTTAAATATTGGCTTCCTTGTCAAAATGGCATTTATAAATATAATAAAATGTATGGCCAACTATACATAAAGTAATTGATTAAATTGCAACTTCGCTCCTCCTTCACACATACATACTTTATGAATTCAAAAACTGAGAAATTTTAATCTATTTATTGATCATTTTAAAATGATTGAAAATTATAACCACGTTGAAAAAACTACTTTAGTAGGAAATAGTAATGTCTAATGAAATGATTATTACAAGTTAAAATTATGTAGTTTTAAAACAATGTAACAATGCAATTTTGTTTGGAAATAAATATTTAGAACCTGTCATATATTAAAGGTTGCAATTTTTATGAAAAAAATTTAAATAAATTTTTACCATCATTCACTTTACATTTCTGGTACATGAACAACCTATAACAATTTGTTCAAAAAAATAAATCTTGTTTCTACTAATTCCTGAGAATAAATCTATATTAAAATACTGTAAGCTATAACTTGTTCAAGGCATTTATAGTTCTCCTTTGGCTGCAAGCTTCTTCTTGAGCGACTCTGGCATTTCTGGTGGAGGTGGTCGGGGTAGCCTTAGGTATACTTTCACTGCATCATAGATGAACCATTGTGCTGCCGTTAATGTACCAATCATAACTATCCTTGGTAATAAACCCTTCCACATACCTGTAATAACATTAAAATGTCTTAATACATTATTACTTAAGTACACTCATCAGTTTATCCTTTTTTGGCTAATTCATTTTTATATTATATCACCAGATATGTAGTATGCCTATGATGTCATAAAAAATTAGTTTAACTTCCTAGCTCTGCTTTTTAGCTAACTATCCTCATACTGTGTAATTGATGTTTTATAAGTAGTTAAATTTCTATTAAGAAGTCTTGGGATTTATAAAAATTGAATCACTGAAACGGTTATTTTACAAATGAAATATCAACTGTTAATGAAAAGTACAACATATATTTTGCATAATATTTTCAACCGTCTCACTTTTCATAATGTGTGCAATATTAAACCATTGCTGACCTAATTACATCCACGCCGCGGACAATAGTAGGTGCGAATTAATTCATCACGTCAATTGAGTTGTACTTCACTACAAAAATATTCTCGGTTATAAAGCACTCAATATTACATTTCTTATACAGCTGCAATTTTTTTATTTCTTATTTTGTATCTTAGTTAGTTCATTATTTGTTGAGTGATTATTATCTGTAATCATAATTAGTAAAAACAAATTAAAAGTCAAATATGATTTGAAGTTTGCTTTAGATTCTATGCTCTCACTATTATTGTTCATTTCATTTGTACACAAGAATACACTAATTATAAAAAACTACCAACAAACATCAGCTAACGACCTGACACCCAGTAAAATCCATACTGAGCTTCATACTCCAGTTGACATAAAACTGTTGAAGTGTTCTATTATGTTTAAATGTCTGACAGAAGGTCAATGGGACATAAATATCTTTATTTATGCTGCAAGTTTCAAGAGTCAAGAAATATCCCTCTAGTCTTGTGCATAACAAATCATAAAATAGACTCTCTTGAAGCTAATAAATTATTAAAATAATGACAACATTCATGATTAGCTGGGATAGTCTTTATACCAGCTTCTAATAAATTGTCATGACTAGTTAAAGGTCTGTTAACTTAATCAATTTTTTTTTCTGGGATGTTTATTCTTTTATATTTAATAAAAGCACTGCAATTTAAGTATATTAAAAATATATTAAACCCTTTTTTCTTAATTATACAAATTACAAAAGATCTTGAGTACGCTGAAAAATCCTTACACTATGGCAGCTGTAAAGAGCAGACTGTATGAGACTTGTGGTAAGGGAAAGAAGTGTGTAAGAAAGAGCATAGCAAGGTTTCTTATAACATATTCTACATATGACAGGATATAACCAGCAAGCACAGAATTAACTAGAGAGGCCATCGTAACTAAGTGGTTGAAGCAAACTTTCATGGCTGCCCCCTCCCCACCAAGATGGCGCTTGTAAGCGATGAGTCATCCTAGTAGAGAGCGTCAAATCGCTGTCAGACAAGGCTCACTTACTCAGTAGAATCGCCCAGTAGAAACCAAATTATTAATAAAATGATATAAACAGTTTTGAAAAGATTCATTGGGCAAGATTTGTTTTCTAATAGTTCAGGACATTTCTATGAACAAGATGAAGATTTAAGTCATTTTTACCTACTTATAAAATCTGTAAGTATAAAGTAATTTAATGTAAGGTTACACTATTATTGTAAAGATTTTAATTCAAAGTTGAATTAAGAAACTATTAGTCACCATCTTTCCTAAACAATAACCTTTTTAGGGCAGTAATGTTTAAAATGTATTTTCAATAAATTGCATTAATGTATATCGCAATTCTACTTTTTTTCAGGAACTTAGTAAATGTCAGACAAGTAAACGTATTTTTACGACAAGGGACCACTGGAAAAATATTTTTGTCATTTGTTTATCATTACGTACATTTTGTAAGAAAGATTAATTAAGATAACATCTTGGTACAGATTCAATAGACTAGACGAATAACTAAACATGATTAACCCCAAGCACCCAGTATGGTTACTCGTTTATGTTAGCAAGTCACACTCTCGGACAATAACACATAATGTTTGCGCTCAAATACATCAACGCCACAACCAAACCAGCGGTCTTAGCAAAATATTTTGTTAAAAGAAATAAAATTTGGAATCATAACTTATTACTATTGTAAATACTTTTTCCACCTCCCAATGATATATTTCAACCACACAGTGGTCTTTGTCAAAGAGAAAACACAAAAATAAATATGAGGGAATGAAATAAATAATTCAATGTGCTTATGTGTTTCTATTTCAAGACTACAGAGTGGACTCTTACCAAGGTAAGTCTGTCAGTCTCCTAGTCCAAAAAATCTAAATAATCTTTACCAACCAAAACTAACCTAAAATATATATATATATATATATATATATATATATATATATATATATATATATATATATATTTATATTGATATTTTACGTTGTCCATTATTTTTCCGTTGCACCGACTTTATGAAGTTGATATATTACTATTGTAAATACTTTTTCCACCACTAAGTGCAATAATTTTACCTTGTTGTGATGAGGCACCTTTCGGTCACTTGACCATTGTCGAATCACTGATATTTTTCTGGTGTAGATGTTCGGTCCGTGATGTTGGTATTTGTTTATCACATAAACATGAAATAACAAACTACGAAAATAACCTAACCATACTTGAAATAGATAATAATCCAATAGAATTAAACTCACTAGAAAAATACCACATTTATAAAAACATACACAACAATTTAATGAACCTACAGACCACATATACAGAAGACATACTATATAAAAACATCATACACGCAGATCAAGAGAAAAGGCGTGTAACGTCAACAAATACCAACATCATGGTCCGAACATCTACACCAGAAAAATATCAGTGATTCAACAATGGTCAAGTGACCGAAAGGTGCCTCATCACAAGGTAAAATTTTTGCACTTAGTGGTGGATAAAAGTATTTACAATAGTAATATATCAACTTCATAAAGTCAGTGCAACGGAAAAATAATGGACAACGTAAAATATCAATATAAATATATATATATATATATATATATATATATATATATATATATATATAGATTTTTTGGACTAGGAGACTGACAGACTTACCTTGGTAAGAGTCCACTCTGTAGTCTTGAAATAGAAACACATAAAAGCACTTAAACAATGATATATTTCAACCACACAGTGGTCTTTGTCAATCGAAGAGAAAACACAAAAAGAAATATGAGAGAATGAAATAAAATAATTGTAATCACAGATTGTGTAGAGTAGAAATCAGATGTCACAGATGCACAGATTAAAGATATATATATATATATATATATATATATATATATATATATATATATTGTTTCCATGAACATATGAGTGATTATAGTTTATATAAGTCTGTCAGGGGAAAAGAGATAAGGCTATTTGGAAAAAAAAAAAAAAAAAAAAAAAATGAATGGATTTATCTGATGTTGAGATTAGGGGATTCTCTGGACTTGGTATACCACTGGTATGATAGTTCCCACCTTCTCAGTTCTGAGGGATTGCAATCAGGGAGGAGTGATTTAATTATTTTTGTGGTATAGCAGTCATCAAAAGTTGTGATGTTGTGACTCGCAGCATGTTGAGCTGTTGGTCTATCCATATTCATAATTTTAACATCATGTCTGTGGCCATTCATTCTGATATTCAGACCATCCGTGGTCAGGCCTATGTACTGTGCTGAGCAAAGTTTACATTGTAGCTGGTATATGACATTTTTCGATGTAAAATTATGATGACCCTGTATTTTGAAGACCATTTTTGTTGTTTGGCTGTTGAAACTATTTGCTGAGGGGTGTATTGGACATGTCTTGCATCTAGGTCTATTACATGGGAAGGAGCCATGAGGAAGTTTGTGTGGTTTCTCTGCATCAGGGTCTGGTAGTTTTTGGACCATTTTTGGTGTTTGGCTGTTGAAACTATTTGCTGAGGGGTGTATTGGGAAGTTGTTCTTCTCGAGGATGAACCTGGTCAGGTTCACAAGAAAAGGTGTAGTGGGAGAAGGCTTGCCTGGGCGTTTGTTTAGAAAATTCTCTATTGCAGATAGGCCGTGTGCATGAGGGATGTTGGTATAGAGAGAGGTGACATCTATGGTGACCAAAATAGTTACCGGGGGTAGAGGTACAGATATTTGTGAGAGTCGATCTATGAAATGATTGGTGTCCTGGGTATGTGATGGAAGGTTCTATCACACTACACCTTTTCTTGTGAACCTGACCAGGTTCATCCTCGAGAAGAGCAACTTTCAGTTTGAGGGAAGGAACTACCTTCAAATAAAGGGAACAGCAATGGGCACCAGAATGGCACCATCGTACGCAAATCTGTACATGGGATTGTTGGAAGAAAGTTTTCTAAAGACACAAACACACCAGCCATTATGTTGGTATAGATATATAGATGACATCTTCCTAATTAGGACACAGGGTGCTTCAACACTTGAGGCATTTTTAGACAGCCTGACACAATTCTCCACACTTCAATTTACCTGGGAGAAATCTACAACAGCCATCACCTTTTTGGATGTAGAGGTAACACTCCAGAATGGAAATATCAACACAGGAATTCACATCAAACCGACAAACCACCTACAATATCTCCATTTCGACAGCAACCACCCAATAAACATAAAACGATCCATTCCATACAGTCAAGCAATCAGGGGTAAGAGAATCTGTTCGAATGATAGGGAATTGGAAGATTTTAATAGAAAGATATCAACAGCCTTCCAGAGAAGAGGATACCCAAAAAAACTCATTGAAAACCAAATTCATTCAGCACAATCCTCGGTTCACCATAAACCACAAACAGAACAAAATAAACTGTCTTTAATAACAGACTACCATCCTGGTCTACATAAACTCAACAAGATATTGAAATATGGCTTCAAAATTCTTCAAGCTTCCGTCCACACCAAAAATCTTTTCACCGATCCACCGCAAATTTGGTACAAGCAACCTCCCAACTTGAAAAACATCCTAGTACATCCTAAACTACCAGACCCTGATGCAGAGAAACCACACAAACTTCCTCATGGCTCCTTCCCATGCAATAGACCTAGATGCAAGACGTGTCCAATACACCCCTCAGCAAATAGTTTCAACAACCAAACACCAAAAATGGTCTTCAAAATACAGGGTCATCATAATTGTACATCGAAAAATGTCATATACCAGCTACAATGTAAACTTTGCTCAGCACAGTACATAGGCCTGACCAAGGATGGTTTGAATATCAGAATGAATGGCCACAGACATGATGTTAAAATTATGAATGTGGATAGACCAACAGCTCAACATGCTGCGAGTCACAACATCACAACTTTTGATGACTGCTATACCACAAAAATAATTAAATCACTCCCCCCTGATTGCAATCCCTCAGAACTGAGAAGGTGGGAACTATCATACCAGTGGTATACCAAATCCAGAGAATCCCCTAACCTCAACATCAGATAAACCCATTCATTTTTTTTTTTTTTCTTTTTTTTCCCCCCCTAATAGCCTTATCTCTTTTCCCCTGACAGACTTATATAAACTATAATCACTCATATGCTCATGGAAACAATATATATATCTTTAATCTGTGCATCTGTGACATCTGATTTCTACTCTACACAATCTGTGATTACAACTTGTATTTATTTCATTCTCTCATATTTCTTTTTGTGTTTTCTCTTCGATTGACAAAGACCACTGTGTGGTTGAAATATATCATTGTTTAAGTGCTTTTATGTGTTTCTATTTCAAGACTACAGTGTGGACTCTTACCAAGGTAAGTCTGTCAGTCTCCTAGTTCAAAAAATCTATATATATATATATATATATATATATATATATATATATATATATATATATATATATATATATATATATATATATATATATATATATAACTCAAACAAGTTACAGTTATCAATCATTATTTGATATTTTAAACTAAATCTGAAACTACGTTTTGCTGGGACATTTTGTATGATGCTGGGTTTTATATTGATCTAAAAAACAGGGACAAAAACATTGATATATAAGACAAAAAATGGGTAACACAAGTATATTATGTTACAAGGTAGAAGTTATATGGCAACATTTCAAGTGTGAGATATAATTTTATATAGGAGATAACATACACACACACACACAAACTCATCACTCAGACACACACACAAAAACACATAGACAAAACACTTGAACACACGCAAGTGTATAAATATTATTTATTATATAATTTATAAATAACTATATTATTATTTACAAATAATTATAATATTAATTATAAATATTATTAATTTATAATATATATATATATATATATATATATATATATATATATAAATAACATATTAATATTTATAAATATTAAGTATATGTATAGTTTAAATATTGTATATATGTTTAGCTTAAAGGGGCGTGAAATTGTTATATCCTTCCAATAAATGTATGTAGGCGTCGCTATAAGAGGTTTCACTTGAAAAGGGTATTTCTTACAATATCAAAACAATATTTATTTGTTCTATAAATTAAAACAAAATAACAGTCAAGATGTCTGCAGCTATAGTTGCATAAACATATTACTTCAGGGTAGGAGGTAGCGTAGAATTAAGACGAATGGTGACATCACGTCTGCAGGATTGCGTACGTAAATATAGACAGACTCTCTATCGGAGGCTTTAGGATGGGTGAAATATTTCATATGTTCTGAAAATATTTGGTTATCGAAATGTGCCAATGCAAGTAACAGTTATATCAATGTTGTGTGAACTTATTGGCCCCTTCATTTTATGAAAACTGTGTTGTGTGTACTTAAAGGACTGTGAATAATTGATAGGATTAGGGTAGACACAAAACCCTGAACTGGAATATAGAGTAACACATGTGCAGGGTCGCATACGTGAAAAAACCTAACATTTATTGGAATTATAGATGGTTGCCTACCCATTACACAAGGTAATGAATGTGTAAAGAATGTTTTACTTTATAGCTAATTCCTCTCTCAACAGATTGTATTATGTATTTATATTTAATGAATTATTTATTTCTCCATTCTCTAAATTTGTAACAAAAAAATAAATATTATATTTTTAATAATTAACACTGATAAAAGATTTTGATCATGAAATAATAGATATTCTCTCATGTAATTACAGGTTCTATGCAAATAATTAAGAAAGTAGTGTTATATATTTAATAATTTTATCACAAGTCGATTTTACAATCCAATTATTTTACACTTATAAAGTGTAAAATTGAGTTATTTCATAAATATATGTCTTTACCTGCAAATCCAAGTTTTTTCGCTACATCCATTGCAGTTGATCCCTTTTCTTGATTTAATTTAGATACAACGGTGTCAGCGGGGTGAGAAACAATTGCACAAAATACTCCAGCAATGTAACCTGCTGCAAATGTTACAACCAACTGTTCTCCTTTTGTGCACTCAGCTCTTGGTTTTGGTACTACATACCTACATAGAATCACATAACACATGTTATATTTACAAGTATAAATGCTGTAAGTAAAATATTATATATATATATATATATATATATAAACAAAAAATTTTTAAAGTCAACTCCAACTTAGGTCAACAAAAACAATCAAACAAATCAAGTCTGTATTCAAGGCTTTATCTACCTATGTCTGTAAGTTGAAAGCCACTTATAGGAATGGCATAATATCCTGCTCATTAGGTGATAATACATGATTTCACTGCAACTATTACTTCATACAAAACGTGTTCTAAGTTATAATATTATTAATAATAATAAAGCTTTAAAGACAAGTTGTAATCAACTTAGTAATGTAATACATTAGGAATATTACCACAAACCCCACAGCAAAAATTTAATTAATAAAGAATTTATAAAATATTTTAATTATTAAAAAAAAAGTTTTATACAAGTTCTGGGTTATAATAATGCAACTGTAAAGACAAATTGTAATAAACTTAGTAACATCCAACATTAGGAATACAACCACAAACTGCACCACAAAAAGTATATTTAATAAAAATTCAAAAAAGATATTCATTACTTTAAAAAAATACCTCACTGGTATATAAGTACAGTCGAACCTCTATATAACGAACCTCCAGATAACGAAATCCTCTATATAACGAATTTTTACCTTGTCCCATGACATTTTAGAAGTTATACTGCTTATTTACCTCTATGTAACGAATTTCGGACCTCTCAATAACAAAGTTTTTTCTTCACTTCAACTGAAGAAATGTAGTGTTGTATAGGCAGCTCACAATGTCATTAAAGAAAAGGCTTTGGAATTTGCAGTATCATTAGTACACAGTGGCTTTAAAGCAAGAACGGTTGGATAGAAAAATTCAAAAACGCCATAAAATTGTTCAAAAAGTCATTTCGGGAGAAAGTGCTAGTGTTGATATCCCCACTTGTGAATTTTGGAACGAAAATATGTTGGAAAAAGTTTTAAATGATTATGGACCGAAAGACATTTTCAATGCTGATGAGACTGGTCTGTTTTTTAAATGTTTGCCCAACAAGACACTAACTTTTAAAACCGACCCTTGTTTTAAAGGAAAAGTAAGCAAAGAAAGGATCATTATATTAGTGACAGCTAACATGTTAGGGACAGAAAAACTCAAATTGTTTGTGATTGGCAAAAGCAAATCTCTGCGATGTTTCCGATCTGTCAAGTCCTTTGAAGTTGATTACGTGTTTAATAAAAAGGCGTGGATGACGAATGAAATTTTCATTGAATGGATATTGAAGCTGGATAAGCAGATCTCCAAAGAGAAAGGGAAAATTGCACTTTTCATCCACAACTGCCCTGCACATACGCATGACATCAATTCTAAACTGAAGAGTGTCAATGTGTTTTTCTTTCCACCAAATGTTACATCGATACTTCCGATCAAGGAGTAATAAAAAATTTAAAGCTACACTACAGAAAAAGAATTTTTAAAAAGATTGTGACTACTGTAGAGAACAATGAAATCGTACCCAAAAACATTATTAATCTAAAGAACTGCATCGCTGAATTGGCAAAAGATTGGACAAATGACGTGAAGAAAACAACAGTTTTTAATTGTTTCTCCAAAGCTGGATTAAATTCGGTCACACATGAAGAGGACAGTGAGGACAACATGACTTTAAGTGAATTAAAAAAGCAATTTTCTGAAGAGTTCAGGAAACGTAGCTGATGACATTCCACTTGAAGATTTTATTTGTCTGGAAGAAGATTTGGCTGTTTCCAATTTTCCAGACGACGAAGACATACTCCAAAGCGTCCAGATGACAAACTAAAATGAACTTTTAAAAGATGATGATGACGGCTATGACGATGATTGTGATGAATCTGAAGAGAAGAACCCTACAGATCATGAAGTTTTACAAGCTTTCAAAATCATCAGGCGAGGATTTCAACTGAAAGATGGTGTACCAGACAACATTTTTGATTGTCTGAATAAATGTGAAACATTCATTGAACTTGATGTTTTATTCAAACGCAAAGTGCAACAAAAAATTACTAACTTTTTCAAGTAAAACTTTGAAAACTAGAAACGTTTTAAAAGTACCTATACAAGTTACTGTATTTACAGTACTGTATTACTGTACATCATATTTTATGTTTAATTTAATACAGTATTTTTTTCTCCGAATACAGTCTATGTAGTGTAAAAAACAGTTTGTGTTGTTTGAAATTGAATTGTGTATATAAAAATAAAATACTGATAGATTGTGTGTATTCAAATAAAATCAGTATAGGCAGTTAATAAATGTAATACGGTTAATAAATAAGACAGTTACTAAATTATGGCTTACTGAGTTTGCTTCGATTAAATTCCACTACGTTCAAGTCATGCTTCCTGAAAATGAATTGGTGATTGTACTTATTTACCAGTAAGTTTTTATAAGCTTATGGTATAACTTATCATAATAGCCTATACAGAGTAGACCCTATGAAAAATATTGAATGTGGATATCAAATACAATGAAGAAACATCAATAAAACATTTTTAACAACTTGAATTTCAAATAAATTGAGACATTATAAAATATTATCCTATATTAACATTGGATTATTACACTAACTACGCTCGCGATATTATACTGTATCCCTTTTATTACCGCAGGTAGTGCGATATGTGTAAGATGGGGTGGGAGCATTCTTTACAACACAACCTCTCAATAACGAATACCTCTCAATAATGAGTTTTTTCTCTGGATAATCGACTTCGTTATACAGAGGTTCGACTGTATTTACGATAGTTTTTGAAAATGTGTGGTGAAACTGTATACAAAACTACTGAAGAAGAAATCCCACAATATTAAATGTAACCACTTAAACTATAACCATCTTGCATTAATATACACCTTTTCTGTGATGTTTACTTATCTCTTATTGAAAAAAAAAACAAGAAACCAAACTTATTTTACAAAACTTTTAGCTTGAATGATCATGGTAGCTTAAAATTGCAATTTTGTTATACGTTTAATTCTTTCAAAAACTAATTCTTATTTCAATGATAAAATTCAATGGATCTACGCAGTTGAGTGATTACTGTAAACAAGCCTTTAACTGTTACCAGATTCACCTAATATTTCAAGTTTTTTGCTTTATAAAAGAGGACTCAATTAATTTCCTCTTGTATTCAGCAAATTTTCAAATTTTCCAAGAAACTCCTTGAACACAAGAGGCTGATGCAAATAGAAGTAAATATGGTGTTAGTTTTCTATTATTCATGAGATGCAGCTTATGACTGTTTTAGATTAATTTTAATTCTATTTAGAAAATTGCTGCCAGAATAGTATTTTTAATTTCAATATTTATTTTGTATTTATAGAAATTTTTTGTTGTAGATATAGTCTTTATTTTTCTGGAGCGTTATGCTGAACACAGGTTATTCACAATTTAAGAAAAATTGGTGCATCAGTGAATATGTTGATAAAAGCTGATATATACTGAACAGAATACTAAAGACAAAAAAATTTAAGAATGCAGAAAATTAAATTTATATATATTTTAAAAACTGATAATACTATAATTAAATGATACTTAACTAAGTGAATACATAAGGGCTTACTTGCTGACGCGTTTCGAAACAATCGTTCCTTTTACGAAGCAAAGCCTCTAATAGCGGCATCGCTCTAGGTATAAAGGTTGTTGGGATGATATTTATGAGTGTAGAGAGAATGTAATGGAACAGGGTGTTGGCTTCAAAATGTGTGCGGTCATTTAATATGTTTTCTTTATCTGTTGTGTGGTGTTTGTATATTTCGTATTTTTTTAATGTTGTTAGTTTTTTACTTTGTTTTAATATGTGGAGTATATTTAAATTAATATGTATGTCTGTGTGTGTTGTGTGTTTTTAGGTGGTTGCATAGCTGGATTTTGTTTGGTTTCTTTGGGTAATGTGTTCTTTGAAGCATGTGTAGAATGACCTACCGGTTTGGCCGATATATATTACATAGCACACAACCAACTTAACCCGCCCTCTCTACACTCATAAATCTCATCCCAACAAACTTTGTACCTAGCACGACACCGCTACTAGAGGCTTTGCTTTGTAAAAAGGACGATTGTTTTAAAAACGCATCAGCAAATAAGCCCTTACGTATTCGTTTAGTTGAGTATCATTTAGTTATAGTTTAATCAGTGAATTCAAGATGATTACAACAAGCAACTTTGATAATACTAACTTGTACAGCAACTCAATGGTTTTTTCAAAACATGCGAACTTCATCATGGTGTATGGTATTTGTCTCATCCATAGAGGAACTAAACTTTTGTAGAAACCATTCATACCTTCAGCATTATAAATTATAGGAAGGGCTTGACGGAGTGTACTTACAAATCCTGGTTGAGTTTGAATTCGTACCTAGATGACAGAAAAACATACACTTTAATGAATAATCATATTAAAATGTAAGAATTTAAAAAATCATTTGCATGTTATTTACATCAATCATAAAGAATTAATAAAAAAAACTAAGTACATAAATATATTTTATTCAAAGGATAGTAATAAGTACTTGATCTTCATTAAAATCTTTATAGACTCACCAACTCTATCTTTTACATGATCTATTTTCCTACAGTAATTTAATTTTTGAAGTAATTGTAAGTAGTAATTAATTTAATTTTTGAAGTAGTTGTAAGCAGTAATTTATTGAGATAAACAAGTGCATTTTAACAGTTGTATCAAATTGTATAAAGATGCATATTTTGACAGTTAATGAAGTAATACAAATTAAATGTTTTAACAATTTTCTTCTTATTTATAAATTTGAAGTGTGTGGTATTTTCCAAAACTGATACGTAGATTATACTCAGGTTTTCAGGTGAAGATGTTACATGATTATATTATATATAAGATTCCCATCTTTTACCCTTTATTTTGTTATTTCTTCACATGACACACTGCTTGCAGTTGTTAATTTGTGTAAATAAAATGTAGTTTTCGTATTTAATTTCTCTTCTTTATCAAAAGTTCAATGTCCTCTATTAAGCCAATTTCTGACTCCACCCACTAACTCCTATATCATATCATGCTGAAACCATTTTTTGTTTCACGTTTTGTTTTTCAATTTTTAAAATAATATAAAACTATGTAATATCTATATGTGGATGTGCAATGGCAACATAAACAACTTACATGAAATCACTATATTCATTTACTGTTTACGTAATCATTAAAATAAACACCATTATAATTATATAAAATACAATACATGATTAACACTTTTAGTGCTGATGACAGCTCTCAAAAAACCGATGACACCAATGTTTTCAATGTACTTAAATTATAAAACCAGTATTTTATTTTGGTGTGACCTCTCTTTAACATCTATAAGTAACAAAATTCATCACTAGAAATTGCAAGTTATATTAAATCAGCTGATTTACAGGTAAAAAGTGTTTTCCGAGTCTTAGTACAGGATAAATGATAATTCAATTAGTAGTTTATTGAAAGATAAAGTAGAACTTCTAAAATTCATCACCTTCGGGACCGAGGGGGGGGGATGAACTGGAGAAAGAGACGATTGCAGAAGTTGTGTAATTAACATGTAATTGTGGGTAAACATAACACATAAATATGTAAATAAGTATGTAGTGTAGTTAATTTTGTAGTTACATGATTTATGCCAGCCGAAAAACCTAATAACACTATTACATAATATTTAACAATATCAAGAGCAAAGTGATACAATATATTACAATGAAAATATTAAGAACAATTCCAATACCACAAAAATAACAGGTAATACTAGTTACTTAGGATTAAACCTTATGTACATTTTGATGACCATGTCAATATCATCATCAGGGGTCTTATAGCAAAATACAATCTAGCAAACAAAAAGTTACAAACTAGAGTGACCTTGTTTGTTAGGTTGCAACTGGGTTACTCTAGTTAGTAATTTCTTGTTTGCTAGATTGTATTTTGTTGTAAAACCCTCTAATGACGATCACACGGTCATTGAAATGTACATAAGGGTTTAATCTTAAGTAACTTGTATTATCTGTTATTTTTGATTATTTTTGTGGTATATGGGTTGTTTCCAATATTTTCATTGTACTATTACACAACACTAAAAACACAAGTAACCTGCAGTATAGATCATAATTACAAATTCTGTATGTTCACAAAAGTCACACCAAAAACATGTTACAGTATCTTGTAAGAACAATACCACTAGCAAGAAAAAATTAGTATTTTAAATCTATTTATGTTTTGTATTTTTTAAAAATCTGTCATTTTCTTTTGTACTAAACAATTATTTTCTGATGATTATAATATGTGACAGTGCAGACGATGTTTGTTATTACTGTGAAAAATCCGGTGATGAGTTAGAGAAGTTCTACTATGATATGATGATGATCTTGTCTTAGAAACTGACTTTTAGGGAAGAATATTACTGAATCTTGTGAATCCGACATCATTTTTACATTATATTATTCTTTCGCTTCTCAAAATTAATTGTACTTTGAAGATTGATGAGTCATTTCGCTTGTACGTATTTATATTGAAAACAATATAAAATTATATTTTATTTCTACTGTTTTTTTCCCATACATACTGATGCTGTGAATACAAAGTTACACTGTGTAGATGTAAGATATATTTGAGATTATTATCACTCAAAAAACATTTAGAGACTGTATTAAAGCATGCGAAAACTTTAAAAGTTCTTATGTGCATATCAAACATGATTTCGAAAGTAGTCAATATTTTTTAAATACAAATATGAAGAAACAAGTTCTTAAAAAAATGTTCTAAAGCATGTAAACAAAACTTTTTTCCAATTTAAACATTTGAAAAACTTAAATTATTTTTAGAATCAATAGAAAGAAGAATATAAATAATATTCTAGCTGGCTTGTGAGTTAAGGTTATAAACAAAATATACACAACTCACTATTATAAAATTTCAGTTTCATACACATTTCGATGACTTATGTCATCATCATCAGTGGTGCTACTACAAACATATAACTTGAACTATTACATGATAAACTTATATGTTTGTAGTAGCATCACTGATGATGACAATTCATCGAAACGTATGAAATTCAAGTTTTATAATTGTGAGTTGTGTATATCTATTTTGTTTAGAAAGAAGAATGTAAGAGGATCCCCGCAATATAAACACTTTATTTGTAATTAATATCAGAGTAATGATTTTGTAATAAATATCAGAGTAATGATTTTGTTTAATCACTAAATACTACTAAAAAGAGCTAAAAGGAGTCATGAGTCTCCCTGTCAGCACTCAGTGTTATAGAAGATCATTTACAAGAAAATAAAAAAAAATATGTAAAATTTCTTATAATTAATCCTGAAACATAACCTACCTTAGCAGATTCCATGGGACTTAAAGCAATATCGGCAAAGAACTCTGCGGAAGCAGACGCTGCCAGGTAAAGCCATGTGCGATAAACATATGAATTTTCCTCACCAATAATGTTTGAGTAATACACCTTGAACACTTCATACAAGCCAAACTTGCACAAACCCTATAATAAAGTACAAATAAATCTATTACAAACGAAAATTAATGAATTTTCTTATACTTTTTTTGCTGCCCTGAGGCAAAAAGCACAAAAACTAACAGCACCAAATAAATTCATTAATTTCTTGAAGGTATTTCTTTTTAAATTGTTTAAATGATAACTGTTGGTCTAATAAAAGGTTATCCGAGAATTACTAGTTAAAATTATATTTTACTGGACAATCGAAAATGTTTACTCAAACAGTTTAGGTAACAGAGAACGATTAACAAGTTCTTAGTGGTTCCTTCACTATTAACATTTTCCAACTTTCTTAAATACTCAAATTTTCAAAATTTGTTTAAACTGTTTTTATTATTAATGTTCCTGTAATGTTAAAGGCTAATTACAAACTGAAAAAAATGTTTTATTGATTAGATCACAATTTTGTAGACTTTTTACAAGCACATAAATAATAGTCTGGCTAGGCATAACATAAACCTACACAACCTAGATACGCATTTAAATTAAATATAACGAAAACATTTTTATATAAAAATTGGTAGCTTCGCCTGCACTTGTTTAAAATTGTGACTTTATATTAATTTAATAAGTTTTAAATAATTGAGAATGAAGGTGAAGAAAACCAGATGGGCCACGCTACCTGGACCTATGGGGTTTTCCATAAAGGTTCCTATTATTACTCTTCAACAGGATACTTTATTGTTTACAGTTTCTGTGCGATTACACTCATTAATGGGTCCTTCACGTTTCTTGAAAGCACTTTTAGTTGGCAGATAACTATGGTCAGTGTCACATTATTATATTCACAGTATACCCGCCTCACCATAGAGTGTATGTTTGATAGTATTACTGCGTTCTGTCAAAACGTTCCAAAAAGTGGTATAAAAAGTTTTCTAGAACCATAAATAAAATGTGTGAAGTGTGGTGCAATAATGCATCTCAATCGCAGAGCAAAGGACAATATGATTTATAAATGTGGGATTCGTAACTGCAGAGCTAAGAAACACGTAACAGACAATATAATTTTTCGATTATCTCAAGTTACTCCACTTCAACCTCTCACAGTTCTGGTAGCCCGGATATTGAAATATCCATTTTTTATTATTTTTTGTGAGACTGGATTTTCACGGTCTATAGTGATAAAGCTGATAAATGCTTTCAGGGAGATTCTCGTGGTTTGGCTTCTGGAGAATTCAACTAAAATAGGTGGCACAGGCCAAATTGTTGAAGTGGATGAAAACATGTTCAGGAAACGTAAGACAATCGTGGGCGTTTGACTAAAACCTGTTGGGTAGTTGGTGGTATAGATAGAGACAGTAAAAAGTGGTTTTTGAAAATTGTTGAAAAAAGGGATTCAGCTACACTACTGCAAATAATAATGGAAAATGTGGAGTCTGGGACGAGTCATTACTGATATGTGGAGGGGATACAATTCTCTGAGTGAAAATGGATATCTACACAAAACGGTCAATCACTTTCTCAATTTTGCTTGTCCTGGTGATCGTAATGTGTATACGCAGACAAATGAAAGTAAAAAACATGAAAACATGATATGCGTCAAAGAATAGGTCGAATGGCAGTCACTCCGTTCGAAGCCTACCTTGTGGAATACGTAGAGAAATATTGTTTTGACAAAGCCAGAAGAGTTTGAAGATTATTTTAAGGCAATCAATTATTTCTTCGCTCAATGATTGTGTGAAACATTTGAACTAGTAATATATGGATATAGATATTTATTTAGAATAGAATAAACTAGACGCCAATTCTGGTCACTTGATGTAAATATTAGATAGGTAGTTTACATCAGTCTTAGATTAAGAAAGAAAATAAGACAGTGCTACTTTCAGCAGCTTTATGTAAATATAAATGGCTACTTATGAGGTGACTCCAAGATTAAAAAGAAATATAACAAGGCTCGCTTTGCCACTCTGGGTAAATTGTGGAAATTGTTCCATAAATAGTTTACTATTTTAAATCAATAATTTTCCATATTACTTGGAGCGGCTGGAGAAGTATTCTACTCTGAAATGGAATAGCCATGAAAAACTTCATCAAATTTTGTGTATGTATTTTGTTCTAGTTTAATAATTTCATTTTCATATGCTGAAAAATATAGTTGATTAGTTATAACAATTAAGTTATTTTTGTTGGTGGTTCCTTCTTTATACGAAATCTAGTACATATGGCCAAAGTGTAACTGTGTTTACACGATTATCATCTGTGAGCTTCAGCTTATCGAGTCGCTGTACCTACTGGTTTGCAAAAGTGCCTTTATTAAAAGAGAAGGGCCCAACAATATTTCCTTCCGAGTGGAAAAGTCAAAATTCAATAACAATAGACAACCGCTGAGAGTATAGCACAAATTTACCTATCCATCTATTATTGTTGGTGGGCCCGTCTGGTTTCCTTAACCCTATAGTTATTATGGAATGGCTGTTTTCTCGTAGGCAGTTATACTGATTATAGGACAAGCATAGTCTCTGAAATTATACGTTTTCTGTGCATTTCATATGGGACTTGTATACTTTCCATGGAATTTTACAATTTATATCCTCTAAAATCAACATTTTGCAAAATTCTTTCTTAGTGTGTGTCTATGTTATGAAAAGAATATACCCCGATTTCAAGTTTCTACTTTTTATGGTTTTGACTCTATGTTGATTCTCATTCAGTCATTCAAAACTACGATTTCTATATGTATATATAAGAGTTACATGTTTTATTAAGCTCAAAAGGTTTTTTAAAAATAATTTTATTTTTACAAACCTTTTGTTAATTAACAAAAACCTAATTTTGAAATTATTACAATAACTAAGTCAACAAATACAACTGATATACATTCAGTTGGAGTGGAGACAACTGTTTTCTTCTAAAGTTCGCTACACATTGCCTTAACTATGGTCCGCAGGTGCACAATACACATAACCTGCATCTGCAAAATTATACCTAAATCATCTTAATAGTAGCTAAATCTACAATACTTAGTTATATAACTAATATATATATATATATATATATATATATATATATATATATATATATATATATATATATATATATATAGATAGATTTTTTGGACTAGGAGACTGACAGACTTACCTTGGTAAGAGTCCACACTGTAGTCTTGAAATAGAAACACATAAAAGCACTTAAACAATGATATATTTCAACCACACAGTGGTCTTTGTCAATCGAAGAGAAAACACAAAAAGAAATATGAGAGAATGAAATAAAATAAATATAAGTTGTAATCACAGATTGTGTAGAGTAGAAATCAGATGACACAGATGCACAGATTAAAGATATATATATATATATATATATATATATATATATATATATATATATATATATTGTTTCCATGAGCAATAGACGTATGTCTTGCAAAATTTAGACGTATGTCTTGCAAAATTCAAACCACCCTCCAACTGGGATCCACCACCACTACCACCTGATCACCCCATTGAACTTTACATCAACTTTATCATGCAAAGCATCACCGATATAAATTTCACTAAAAATCTGAAGACTAAACCTAACCTTACCAAATTAGAAAAAGCGGCAATATTTTCGTTGAAAAACAATAAAGATATTATGATTCTTCCAGCAGATAAAGGTTCAACCACTGTCATTATGAACAAAGAAGACTACATCAAAGAAGCAAATAAGCAACTGTCAGACATCACAACATACAAAATACTTACAGATAACCCCACTACAGAATTCAACAATTTACTCTCGGACCTACTCAAATATACAGCTCCTGAACAAAACATTTCGGAAACATCTCTAAAATTATTATATAATGAAAACCCC